>OY796880.1:21392778-21432483 GCA_963680785.1 Diplosoma virens | reverse complement strand
CTGTGCTGAGCCATTACCCAGGGGGGTTGACGGCCCAGCCATCGATGTTTAGTATAGACAACATTATTGGACAATCTAGCCGGGTTTCAGAACTGGGACCAGCAGACCAGCACGGAGGAAGTTTTAATGGGGCTCACAGAAGTAATCTTCATTCTTCCAGTCAAAGCTCAACTCCTGATCGCACTTCATCAACAATATGCCGCCTTCCGCCCGGACACGAAAATAGTAATCCGATTAGTCCGAATGGGCATTACACGACCATGACTACACCTCTAATTCGGGGAATATCATCTAACCAACCAGCCGCGTCGCCATCCGCGGTGGTCTCGCCTTATTCTCTGCACGGCGATTCCCCGGCCACTCTGTCGAGCATGCCCGGTTACGGCGGTTCCACTTCAGCGAGCAGCTATATTGGCGGAGGAGGTCAGCGACTGTCTTCTTTATCAATAAAACCGAATTATCCAGGGTCGTTTGTGAGCCCCGTCCATCAATATCACCCAGACGCAAACGCGCCAAACTTAAACAGCAACTTCACCACGCTTCAAACCCCTAATCAAATAAACGCCCTTTCTTCAAACCCCTACTTAAGATCTTCAACAAACAGTTACGTTGGCTTTGATAGATACGTACATTCATAGTTTACCTCGAACTTGTACTTCTTTTAACGCATTTCGACATGCTTCAAACCAAATAAATATTTCTGTTTTCACTTTCTTCCAGACTCTTGTGTTTTGCAGAAAAAAGTATTTTTTTATATTTTTATATAAACTATTCAATTATTCAATAACTAGAGTATAAAAATTTTGATTTGTTTTAATAGCAAATAATGACAATTTGTAATTGAAGCTTGTCAAATAAAGAAGTATATTATTGAAAGTTTTCTTGTGTACGCTGTTCTTTCGTACAGGTTACATGCAATATTTATTGAAGAAGTGATTTTGTTTCTAATTCTCAAGTAGTCTCAATTATTTAATCAGGATATTTAATACACTCCGATAAAACATTGTGCACGTACTATTTCAATTCTTTTTTGTGTTTGTTTTACCTGAACAAACACAGGTTGGTGTTTGGGACATTTGGTCGCCATTTTGTTTTTTTAAGCCTTTTTTGTCACCGGCTGTAACGTATCCAAAGCAGACTCGAACTTTGCCAAGCATTTACAATTACTTTTGCATTTCGCTGTTGTCTAACTCGATGCATTATGAACTTAAGCCTTACATTTTTGATTTTAGTAAAGAAGGGCTAATCTTTTGCTCAAACTAAGATTCATCAGCAGTTTTTACTGTGTGTCTATTTATCGAAGTTTTGACTACATTTCGTTGTTTTTTACAGATTTTATTTAGCAAATGACTAAGAATGTAAACTTGAAAAATGAAACAATTTTTTTTGCACCGGTGTTAAATTTCAATAATGGTTGTACTTTTAATTTTTTTAAAATTGTATTCCTTCTTCCGAACGTATGAATTCACATTGCATTAATTTTGTTTACTTGTGTTGGCTTATATTTTTTATATTCGCGAGTTTAATAAATATTAGTTGGTAGAACTTTGCAAGAATTTCTGCTAGTTTCTAAAACTTAATTGAAAAATGGCTGCTTTGTAAAAGTGATTTAGGAAAACTTTTTGAGAGTCTATATTTCTATTAAAAGAATTTTTGGTAAAATAAAGAATGCAACGATATCAAATCAATTTTAGAGCGATTTATTTGAATCTCATTACTTTTAAATAAATATCAAAATCATTTTTGTAAAGATACTCTAATTTTAAATTATTTGCTTCCAAAATTAGTTTGTGTCATAGTATTAAAGAAATTTTAGTTTTTTGAAATTCTTATATTTGATTGGAATTGGCTTAACTCTAGTACGCTTAAACAGTATAGTTTTAACAACATCAATAAATATATTTCTTTCAATAGTAAACATTTTTACGTCTTAAATACTTTTTTCTAATTTTGTTTTTAAATAATATTTAATTTTCCGTTGTGACTGCTAAAAAGTCAAAATTTCAACTCAATGGTTTGTCTCGATCTAAAGACTGGCTATGATTCCGTTTCTGAATATCATTAACTCTGATTTTGCACAACTTCTACTACAAAATATTCATTATTCTTTGCTCCCAACAGTTAGTTAATTTCAAAAGTTAGCATGAAAAAATTAGTAAAAAATCAAACGTATTTTTTTGTTGATCTTTTAATGTTTTTACTTAGTCGTTCTTCACAATTTGTTCCAACTATATTTTAGGGCTAATTTTCAAACAAAGTATGTTTAAATTTTTCGATTTTCATAAATTTATGACTTTTTACTAAATCATTTATAGCCTAAGATAAATCGAAAACTTTTACTTCTCATCAACCTAATTTTATTCATTTTTTTCAAATCGCTATTTAATCAGTAAGAGACTTTTCCTGTTTTATAATCTTATTTAACTCGTTGGGCCCCCAATAAGAGAAATTTTTAAACGATCTTCAAAAGTTCGTATTCGTTTTGATAACATTATTTGCAAACATGAAGCAACATCAGTTTTTGTTGTTCGTTTTGTATATCCAATGCTTTTTGAACTTTGCAAAACAGCTTTGCTTTTAATTGGGCTAAAGAGTTTGTTTCAATTTTTTGCACAGCGCAATCATCACTGAGCGCTTGTTTTTTGGTTTGTTCTTAACGTATTTTTTATCGAATGATTGAACAGATTCTATCATGAATATTTGGTAAACTCGATTTAAGACTGTAAGTTCTTTTTTATTATACACAATTGTAGTTGTGGCTGTATTATCAACTTGCATTAAAATAGCTTATCATTCAAAAAATACAACATGCAAATAAAAGTTTTCTAAAAAATATTAATACGCAATTTAGTATTTCTGTACGCTTATTTATGTTTGCTTCAAAAACTGACGCTTTAGTTAAATTATTGTTGTTTGTTTATAATTTCACGTACAACTTTGGTTTTCGCTCACAAACAAAGTAAATTGTCAGATAAAAGTTTTAATCACAAACAAATTTTTTAATTTGAACAAAAATTCTATATACTGTATATATACCAGAGGCTTGGTAATATTAAGTAAAAAAAACTCCGAAAAGGATCAAAGAACCAAACAAAGCTGAAAAATGTGTTTGGTTTACAATGAAACTTTAACCAAGACAGAATTAATATATGAATATAACTTTATAATCATCAGGGCTTATTCAAAAACCCAAGAAATGTCAATAGTATTAAAAGACTTTTTTACACCGTTTGATGCCTATATACTGACTCAGTCAACTAAAAGATGTGTCTAACTGTCTACATATTGAAACCAAAGTGTTAAACCAATTTTAATCACATAGGCCTAGTGTTTACAAATGATACCGATGTGTTAAAGAAGTTTTTTAAGAAATAAGTTCGGCTAATTTTCTTTCAAAATATCACCACTTTTAATTGTTCTTGGGAATTGGGTTCCGCTTTTTTTTATTTAATTGAAATGATTATTTATCAACTCCTTCATGTGCAACCACACTCACCAAGGTTACTTTGATAATTAAGACCCGATCAGCAAATCCTAAACTTTAAGAAGTTTGTACAACAAGATCTTGCACGAAATCAGACTATATAACTCACGAGAAAAAATCGACGAGACGTAAAGATTTTATCTCGTCCTATAGTCAACTTCGCTGCTGGCTGATCGCACACCCGGCAGGAAAAAACTTTACGAAGTTTTTTTCAAAATCTTACTAAAGTTATTTTAAAAGTAACAAACAAGTCTTATCTTAGAACATCACATCAGTTTTTATGATTTTGCACACCAAGAAATCAAACCAAAATACTCGTTGTCATCCATTACAGAATTCACGTCATTTTTTTCAATTACAAAAAAATCAAAGAAATAACTCAAGTGAAATAGGAATGACTTCCAGCAAGCAACTAGTAAAGGAATGGCACTGCTGTGATTAGAACCGCTTCTAATTGAGAAGTCGCCTTCAGAATGCGCTAATTTCTGCGACAGGATGATCGGTATTTTAATTTCTATCTAATCATGACAAGAAATTGAATGGACTGTTACACAAAAGTTAATGACAGCAAAATCAAAGCAGATAAGCTTTCCATCATTTTTTTTATAAAAAACTTTCAAATATATTAGTAGCGTGCTGCAACCTGCAACTGTATATAAAGAGACGTTTGTGACACGCTGGAAGGTGCCTATCGGTAAAACTAACTTCATCGAGTTCTGTAAAAAAAAAAGAAAAAAAAGAGAATCTTTATAAATAGCTGATTACTAGAGCAAGTTTTTATTGACCTATAAAATTGGAAAAATCGCTCTTTCAAATTATAGAAATTGACTTTATTGACCTAAAGAGTTTTAATTTAAGAACAACCAAAGTAAAACGAAAAAAAATGCGTATACAAAATGTATTGCATAAATCCACACATTCACAGACAATACTTCTTGCTATAGAACACAATTATATAATGCCGTATATTTTCCGGATTGAGATGTCTGTCTTTGGACAAAAGGTTTCCCACCAAAGAGAAGCTTCTCTCCTCAGAGGCAGTGGTAGGCTGGCAGTTTTGCAGTAGCACGTACAACGCCGGGGAAATATCTTCACAATTCATCCTAATAATTGCTTCCAAATGTATAAAAAGTCAATTTTTTGGTGTATGTATGTATACACCAAAAAATTGACTTTTTATTGACCTCATAACTTTTTCCATATGGCCTTTATAACAAAAAATTTTTCACTTCTGCACGTTTTGAGGCATTTGGAGGCTGTAATAACTAATTGACTTTATTGACAAAAACTTGCCCTACTGATTACTATTTAGTAAAAAAACAAAAAAGCGAGTGAGTAAAACTTGTATTGCAGATTTATGGTAATAGGCCTAGTATAATTGATTAGGCAATAAATATTATCTAATTCCAAAAACATTTGCTAATGTCCAAACAAGAAAAACAAAACAAACTATAAAATGATCACCGCTTAACCCTTTAAGGGACAATGATACATATGTGTACCATGATTGCGATTGTAACGTAAAAAAGCACTTTTGTGAAGGCATTATAATTCTAATTTTTAGGTATTTGTGGCATCATTATTGAACCATTGGCATTTTATTTTACAATCAAATTGTTATATCCCTTAAAGCAGGGGTTTTCAACCTATGGGCCATGGCCCAGTAGTGGGCCACAGTGGTTTTTTTAGTGGGCCGTGGAGCATAAATCAAAATGAAAGTAATATGTATAATATATATGTATAATTAGGCTTGCCATCCGTCTCATTTTTAGGCATTTTTCTGGCGTCCTGTGCAGTCAACCACATGAAGACTTTTTTCAGAGAACACTATGATTTTGGGACAAAAATAGGGAAAATTGACAGCAATTCCAAGTGAAGACCTTTTTTTTTTTTTAGAGAACACTATGATTTTGGGATGGGAATTTAATTTTGTTGACCAAAGTGGGTTGTGAAGTTAACTTGGGTTGAAAAATAGGCCACGGTACAGAAAAGGTTGAAAACCACTGCCTTAAAGGGTTAACATCCAAACCATCGGCCAGAAGGAATATCAAAGAATAGTTACAAGCAAGCAAAGCTGATTGGATGGTGAAAATCGATTAACAAAAGGGTAACTGTTAAAATTAAATGCAAAATAATTAAATTAAGCTAAACGTTTTTTATACTGCAAACAACCTGATTAAATTTAATCTTCATTTGATACATCTGTTCTTCTAGTCATAAAAAAAATTGATGTACTGCTACTGCCAATGTCTGATCCAGACCAACTATTATTTTATCCTGGTGATTTGCATGAGGAACATTTGAGAAGTTAGGTTAAAAAACGTCAAGATAATAACCTCATTCATTTTCTAAGATCCCTAAATATTGTTATTTGCTTGAAACTCAGTGTTGCCTTATTGGCCTTTTTAAGGCCGAATTTGAGAAATTTGGCGTTTTTTTAAGGCGTTTGGCTGCGAAATTTAACGTTGGGCCTTTTTGGCCTTTTTTTGGATTTTTTAATGAAACAAAATCTCGTTCTTAAAGTTAAAATTTCTGTTCTTCACCTTAAATTTGGAATGTAAATAGAGATTTTGGACACTGCTTGAAAGTGAAGACCTTTTTTTACCTTAAATTTGACACCTTATAAAAGAAAAAAACAATTTAGTTTTATTTTTTTACGATTGGTTTCTTTAGACAGTCTGTTTTGCCTTCTTTGTAAAATTGGTCTGGCAATCCTGTTAAAACCTTTTATTTCCTATTTTTTTGAGTTGTATGACTTTAACGTGCAGCTGCTTGTCATCACCAAAAACAAAGGAAATTAAGCTAAGCGCTTTTCCCAAAGGCATAAAAACACGGTGAACATAGAAGTTAAATGTTGATCAGGATTAATATCAAAACAACGTTTAATCTTTTTAACCAGAGTCTCCAGCTATACTTAAATTACGTTAATCAAAAAGACTCGAATGGATAAGCATTGATACACAATTAAAAAGACAAACCAAAAATAATGAACTTGGAAACTACAGGGTGTTTCAAAAGTCACGCCCGATTTTTAATATGAAAAAACATAAAATCGGGCGTGACTTTTGAAACACCCTGTATTCCATGAATTTTTATAGCTCTGATAGTGTAACCTTGGACCATCAGGGTAAGAAGAGCAACAGTTGACAACGAAAGACAAAGAGATGGCAAAATAAACTTTTTTATTGCAAGACAAAACGACAGCCGTTTGATTATAAAAAATTTCTTCACTTAATTTGCGAAGCAAAAATGGAGAATTGTGACTGTTGCCTGGGTGCTACTCTCACGTGCGATCTTGTGAGCGCGTGAGATCGCACGTTAAAGTAGCGTCATTGCTTGTTTGTTACCTGTAGCAATAGATTTCCCAGAAAGCATAAAGTAAACTCAGTACCGATTTAGTTTTCGATTTGCAAATATTAAACTTTAATTGTATGTCACGATTTCAATTTTTCTACCAAAAAGACTCATTAAAATAGAAGAAAATAAATTGCCTACATAGTCTACAAATATAAATGAACATAAGTGGACATGAGATAAACGGACAAATAAAATGGATTGGACATGTGACCAAAATGATAACTAATTGTTTTCCCTTTCTTGTGACGTAGATGAGCTTCAAAAATGAACGCACTTGTGTGATGATAAATTGAAAATCTATAGGACCATCCTGGAACCATGTTGAAGAAAAGCGATAATAGAATCTATGGAGTTAGAGTACCTTGTGTCAGTAATCTTCAAAAAGAAAGAAACCCATATAACCTAAACATTGCCTCTTTTAAAGATCGCGCGACCATCCTGCTAAGGGGCGCCGGGTTCGCCGTCACACAAAACTGACCACTCTTTTGCCCAACTCAAACTGTCACCACTTTGTTTGGCAACTGACCGACTTGTCCACAATACTGCGTGTTCGAGGTTGGCCTCTACCGCCATTAAAGGATAGACAAGGTCTAAGGAACTACAACTTTTTTTGACTTCGACGTATAATAATAATAATAAGATATGATCGAGAAATATTGATTTGATTGGCACGATTTGTTAATATGAATGTTGAAGCTTATTTGTATTTGTAGAAAATACTGCTGTTCATAATTAGTGTTTAAAAAAATAGAGTGTAGTTTTTCTGCTACACTTCTTTCGATAAAAATCTGTTTTATTTCAAATTATTGCGATAAACAATTCTTCAAGGAGCATGATAATTGGAATGCTTGAGCAATTGTAAAATAAATCCTTTTACACTTTTGAAATAAAGCGGTGAAAAGAAAAAAAAACAACATTGGAAATGCACCTCGTTATTTCACTTGCACAAAAGCGTTCTTTTGGTAAAGCATACCAAAAGATGTCTTAGTTATTACTTTTTTGTATGAAAGCAAATACAATATAAAGAAGCTTGAAAATTTTGTCTTAAAACTCTTTGTGGGAGTTAATACTAAGAAAAGCAAATATTTTCGGCTTAAAAAAGGATATTTTAAAGCATTTAATATAATCAACACAAACACCAGACAATTAGCAATAAACATAAGAACCACCAATAAGGCTTTTATATCACAAAATGCTTGAACAATGCTACAAATATTCCCAAACAACAATAGTTTTTACGTACTGCAATCAAACCGTAAACGTAGTAAGCCCTGCTTATGAAAAGGAAGCTTTTCGTTCACGTCACATAAAAGCATGAAAAATATTTTTAAGAAAATTGAAAAATATAAAGTTTGTAAACAAGAAAAAATACAAGTCAAGATTTTTTAAACTAATACAAACGCTATTTGATTTTCAGTCTAACGTCAGTTTAAACAAGCCGTATAAAATTATTTTCTAAAACCAAACAATTGATTTGTTACATTTCTTTTGATATATTTTTATTTCACATCAATATATTTTCATAATTACTTCAAATTACCAATTGATGAGCATTGATGCATAGTAGACATAATAAAAAAGGTTTTTAAAAAAATTAGAACAATGTGACGTCATTAATTCAATTCTATTTAGATAAACATGTAAAAAAACATGTGATTTTACATTTGCAAAAATATTTTTATGTTGGGGTTGAGAAAATTTAAAGGTAATTTTACAACAAAAATATGTTTGGCCCCGAAGACCACCAGGTGCTATCTGGGTTTCAATGACCTTCCATCGCCTTTAACTGACTCTAGGAGGTTGAAAAAGAAACAGCAAAAACAATTGGATTAGTCGAAGCAGCAAGCTGTTAAACTCGTTTTGATGAAAAAGCTCAAGACTAACACAACAAAGCAGATATTTTCCACCTTTTCAAGTCGCACTCGAAGTGCTAAACCAGTTTTGTTGATTTTGTGCATTTCGATCATTTATATGCGGCACACAAAGGTGCGTAAAAGCATGATTTTATTCAAAGTCAGGTGATACTCGACGACTGGTGGGATTGGACGATTGAAATAACTCGACGATTGACGAAACAAACTAAGGCTTGTTTTAATCGCCCGGCGTAGGCTAAAAGCCCTGCCCGCTCTCAATCTTGTTAAAGCGGTCAAATTTTTAGTCGAGATTGATCAGGACTCGGCCGATGTTGCCAAGTGCTCAGCGAAGCGTCAATCTTCAACTGGCACTTTTGTGTAAACTTGTTTTTGTAACGAAATAAAGCAAGCTACGAGATTGGTCTGGAGCGATTCGGCGGACTCGATGTTTTTCGAATCGGATTCGTCAAACAAGGGGTGAATATAGACCAGGAATGTGCTTGAAGAAAACCAATTTTTGATTCTTTCGTCAAATGCTGAGATAATTTGTGATTTAGAAAAGTGCATTGCCCGATCAACCATGAATCAAGAGGCGTTCTGAAGATGAACCGCCGTCACGCTTCGGCAAGCACCAATAGTCTATCAAAGCAGCAGCTTAACCGTACTCGGCTAGTACTTTCGAGCTCGTCAATTTTTCAAGAACTTCGAAACGAAGCTATGACATCAGCTGACTGATCAGTTGTTATTTTAGTCTGATGACGCGATGCCATTTACTACGTAATTACTCTTGGCTCTAATGAGTGTCGTCTTGTATCGAGTAATGCAAAAGCCTCCGATGATTGAAGTCCTTGAATCTCTCCGTCATGGCGGGAGTTGCTCGTGTCGCGAGAATTCGTGACGAATAGCGATCTGTTTATTAAAATTCCAACAATCTTTTTTATGAAGAAATAGAAAAATGTTTAAGAAAAGCTGAGTTCGTTATTGTTCTTAATCATTTTTCTATTCTCTCTTTTTAAATTGTGATTTTGTTCAGACAATACTTTTACTTATACGATTTAACCAACTGTAAATCGAGATAAAGGAAATATTTTAATTAAATTATTTAAAACAAATCGCTGGAAAAATACAAAACATTACAAATAGGATTAATTTTTATCCGTTGCTGCTTTTTTACCAAAATACGTAAAACTTTTTATGGGTTACGTTTGCGCAGCTATGCAATAAAGAAACTGCAAATTATCTTTATTTGTATCCACAGTTAGTTGGATTAAAACTGACAGCCTGGTTTCTGTTTGCTTGCTTTCCCAATATGACGTAGTTTATCAAAATAAACGTCTAAAAATTAATTCAAAAAGTTAAATCAATAGATTTGTTTTTCGATGCGTATCGTACTCCTTTTTTAAAAATATTGTAACCTAATAAGAAAAGTTCGAATCATTTTATGATTTAAAAAAATTTTTGTATCCTTATGCCAACAAAAATATAAAAAATGATAAAGACAACATTGCTAACGAGCTTACATCTTTATGTCTGAAAAATATTAATGAATAGTCAACTGCGATTATAGCAACTGAAATTTGATAAAAGAATGAAACAATCAAATTAAATAAATTAAAAAATTTAATTTATTTAAAAGTTTTTGAGAAAAAATTATGAAAACTCGGAATTGAAGCACGCTCAAATTTTTCAAATGTTTATGACTTTTTAATAAAAAAAAGGAAATTAAACACTGAATCTGTACCAGCTTGGTAAAACATAACAAAAAGAGATTTCTTTAATATCTTTAAGCCTATTCAAAAATTATGTTAATAAACAATGTTATTATTTGAAGTTGTGTAAAGTAATTCAGAATTAATCCAAGAAGATTAGTTTTTGTTATGGTTTAGATTTTTTTAGTTTTTTGAAAGACTTTCTTTTTAGATATACGTACATTGACAAAAAATAAGTGAAATATTCATAATCTTCAATATTTTTTGTAAAACCCGATTCCGCCACTTCTAAATTCAAGTTGCATTTTTAAAGATATTTATTACTCCATAATTTAATTGCAATTTCATACTGCCCTACGACTTGTTTTTAAAAAAATATTTCAAATTTTATTTTAAATGTAAAGACATGAAAAAGCGAATTTAGTGTTTAGTTGGAATTTATAGTTTAGTTTACTTTTTTGTCGAAGAACTTTCTAATCTTGGTTTTACTCGCAATGAAAATTCAAAGAAAGTTTTTTTCGTTCGAACTATCATCCCGTAAAATCGGGTGTTTTTTAAACGATTGATCAATAACATACCCATGAATAAAAAACTAATTTTGATAAAATGAAACAGTGTAAAATCTAGGTCTTAAATTATGTCTTCCTTCAATTTAACTTAGCATACGTCACAAAACTCGCTCCATGTCAAAATAAAACTTTCGATCCCCAATAGAAATTATTTATGATTTGCAGATTGTTAACCATTCAGTTATTGTAGAATCCTGATAATCGTACAAACGTGGATGAATGATGTAAAAAGAATTGCTGCTTGTGATGATAAAAATAAACACATCTATTTAGCCGGGAATGCAATGTCGAACTAAAAGCTGATTTTCTTCAAAACTTTTTATCACTCTTTATGCAGATGTTGTCATTTTGCAGTAAAAATAATCATAGCCGTACCTGCCGGGAAGGAAGGGGGGCAATTTCCCACACAAGTCTCAAAATTTGGGCAAAATCAGAATTTTATTGTTTATCGAAAATGAACACTGAATGCAAAAAAAAGTTTAAGATTTAAGGTAAAGACCTTTTTTTTTAGAAAGATCACTATGTTTTTGGGACGAAAATCTAGATAGCAAAGACAGATTCAAAATAAAGACCTTTTTTGTGGCCTTCAATCTAAATTTTGGACAAAATTTCTTTTCATACCCGTAAAGTACTAGAAAATCAAGATTCGGGCAAAAGTCACAAAATTGGGGCAAATTGCGCCCAGTGATTTTTTTACAAAAGAGGTTCCGGTGCAAGAAAAATAGGGGAGCCACTTTTTCGTGTTTCAATACAAAGCGATTTATAAAAAAAGGTCATCACTTTAGGGGCGTCACCGTCATGATGCTACTATGAAGAAATAGAGCAATATTTTGCTTAGGGTGGCCCGGTGCAGCCGCTTTGTACTAAAGCCATCACTTATTGCCCTCAAAATTTTTTCGGATGGTATAGCTATGAAAATAATCATATAACAATAGCACTAAAAACATGTATTTTGATAAAAAAAAGCGTTTCTCAATAAGTTTATTTGTCAAAAAAAAAAAAAACTTACTGAATGTTGATTTATGAAAATTATAATTATTTTCGTATGAAGTTAAAAGTTATGATAATGGTTTATACTTTACTTTAAAAATCAGTATTGGCAATTTTATGTTGTATACCTAGTGGTTTTTAGTCTTTTCTGATGTGAAGAAAACTTTTTTGATTTTAGTTTTAGACGGAAAGCCTTATACAAAAATAAATAAAATGGTGTAACAAAACAATTATTTTAAAATATAGAAAACATTATCTATTCTATACTAAGCAAAAATGCATGTATGTCTTTTAATCGATTAAAAGAACTTTCAAATCTTTTGTAAAGAACTTTTGCGAAAGACTTTGTAAAATTTGTAAAGCACCGGTGTTGCGCAGTACACCAGTTGGAAACACTGTAGTAGATTGTCATACAATTATTGGAAGACAAAACAACATAAAAAAATAACACTGGTCAACAGCAAATTTTAAACGGAGATTCTGGTGAGTATTACTTGGAGTATTTTTAACGCTGATTCCAAAAATGTTTTTACTTTTGCTCTGTCACATCACGTTTTCGAGATATTTTATTTTTATAATTTTAAATTAATTTTCGTTACTAACAATTTTACAGTCCAAATACAATAAAATATTGAATTATGACGTCATAAAATATATATTATTAAATTGTAAAACAAAGTAAATGAAAGCGTTAAATGGCATTGAAAGGATGAAAGTAGATAAATTTGCAAATTATTATTTATGTAGAGAATATGAAAAATGTTTGAACGTAAGCCGGCGCAAAGAAGGAAATAATATTAACAATGCATGGCGACATGTTATATTTATTTATTTCTACAGGTGTAAAATAGGTAGCCCTACGTTAATAGTATTTTCAAAATTTCCAAGTTTATTCATAATGCCTAGAAAATGCTTAAACCATCCAGATCGGTTTTGCTTTGTCAGTGGAAAGTTTACAAGCAAAGAACAACAAAGCAATATCACTCCATGATATCAAGAAGATGTATATGATATATTTTGGTTGCCCATTAAGTGACTAAGATAAGACCTGGGCACCTCATAAAAATATGCAAGAAATGCTGTTTAGGCTTGCACAACTGGCTAAATAAACGGTCTTCTTCTATGTCATTTGCCGTCGCCATGATTTGGCGTAAACCCAAATATCACTGTCAGAATTGCTATTTTTGTCTCACCAAAACAAAGGGCTTTCCTTTAAACAAAGAGTCAAAATAGCATATACCAATTTAGATTCAGCAAGAACACCATTTCCTCATTATGAGTCAATTTTACCACTGTGCCTCCTCAAGATGGGCTTGATGCTATCGATTGCAGTGCTAATGAAGGCAATTTCGACGAATTCATTTCTGGTAACTCTACAGATTCTGAGTACGATACCCCAGAAGATCCTATCTTATTTTCACAGAAACATCTAAATGACTTAATTAGAGATTTATGTCTTTTCAAGGAAAAAGCGGACCTCCTAGCATCAAGGTAAAAAAGAACAAAATATGGTTAAAAAAGATGTCAAAGTAAGTTACTACAGGAAACGCAATAGGGACTTTTATTCGGCGTTCAAAATTGAGGGATCTCTCTGTTACTGCCATGATATTAAGGCTACGGTATTTCTAACTCTGAGTATACAGTTGTTCAGATTGTGGATGAATGGAGGCTTTTTTATCCATTCCTCAAAGAGCAGCTTGAAAGCGGTTCTTTTACATGTTGGAAATAAAAAGACCCTCAATCCCTATTGCACACTCTGCCCAGTTAAAAGAATCTTGCAACAATATTGAAATCTGGTTGAATGCAATCCACTATTCTGACTATCATTGGAACTTATATGGGGACCTTAAAATCATTGGAATGTTGATGGGATTGCAAGGGGGTTTACCAAATACTATTGTTTATGGGAGAGTCGTACCACTGTACAGCACTATGAAGCAAAAAAATGGACGACAAGAAATTCATCTGCAAAAGAATGAAAAATATTCAACACATTCTTTTAGTAAATTCCGATAAAGTTTTAATGTCACCGTTGCAATAGAATAGCAATAAAGAACTTTTTAAAAGCACTCTTCAAATGATTTTGAATTTCTCTGCAAAAAGTTTCCCAATCTAAGCCAAGCCAAGTTGAAAGAAGGAATCTTTGTTGTCCACGAATTCGGAAAGTTTTTGAAGTTGCTTGCGGCATACAAAAAGAAGAGTTGTCGCATGTCTTTGAAAATGCATTTTCTTTATTTACACCTTGAGTTTTTTTCTGAAATCTCGGAACAGTTAGTGATGAGCAGGGTGAAAGATTTCACCAATATATTATAGCAATAACATAAAGACATCAAATAAAGACATCAAAAAATATTGCAATAAAATAAAGACATTTGTAATGAGGGTATGATGGGTGATTTTTGCTGGATGCTGTACTGTGATAATCCAACCCATGCATATAAACGGAAGTCGTATGCTAACCATTTTAAAATCTTCATCGTAGAACTGGTATTGATTGCTGTAATAAGTGGTGCCCAGGTCGAAAGCAATGATTTTGGCATGCTATTTTTAAACAGCCATTCTTAAGGCTACCCAGAACAACCTTTTTTAAAGCTATTCACAAGCAGCCTTTTTTAGGTTACTCATGTAAGACTAACAGTTTTTTCAAGACCACCCAAGAACAGGTTGTTTCAAAGCTTTTAATAAACAGTCTTTTTCAAGACTACAATAGAAAAAAAGAGTTGGTCCCTTGTCGACTTTTCAGTCTATCGGTGAACACCAACACTGGGACTTTAAATTTGCTTGTTTAAACTTTTATTAACCATAACAGCGTGCTAATCTATTTAGTATGTCAAAACCTTAGCAACTGCCGTGATAATGGCGGAAATATTGCCGTTTATATGGTATACACATCCACTCATATCTCTAACACCTGATATACTCGTACTAGAAAAAACAATGCTAAATTCGGAATTAGTTCCCCGCTGTTACCCAAATAGAAGTACTTTTGTTCTCATTCAGAAAAAAAGCTATTTTTTTGCTTGCCAGTGTAATTTTTTATGGAAAAAGCCGATATTGATGATCTTTTCACAGATTTTTGTAAAGAAAGTACAGCTAATTAGCAACCAAATAATTTTAACTAGAGCTTTTGAAAAATTATTAACTTATTCCATCCCGGACCAAGCAAATTATCAATAAATTTGAAGCTATAATAAAAAGTTTTATGTTGTTGAATGCAGGTCGGTTTTGAAATTTTGAAACATCGAATACAATCATTCGTCCATCAAGTTGTTCTACGAGATGAAGCGGTTCGAAATTGAAAAGATCTTATAAAATCAATGCTTTAACTTTAAAAAGAATTTTTTAACAGTAAATTTGTTTCAAATCTGGTGGGTGTTGAATTTGCAGTTTACAAAAATTAAATTTATTAACAAAGGTCAAATCAAAAAAATTGTTTGGTATGGAATCCGTAAAAATACACTTTAATGTAGCATAGTTTCAATTTTCTTATTATTTCATTGTTGTCGCACAATTCTCAAAATGGCGGCTGTCTATCACGTGACTATAACATGACATAAAAAACTTTTCCTTGTTTAATCAATTTATTTATATTGTACTGTAATGAACAAACAGTTTAAATTCTTTCTAAACTTTTCAGTAAAAAGTTTGGTAAAATTATCGCTGACGATTACTGGCTTATTTGAACATCCTACAAAATTAAAATATTCTTTTGTTGATGACTGCTCTTAGTAGTTTTTCTCTATTCCATAGCCAAATGTCAAATATCTACTTTTTTGCACCTACAATACATTAGACACTGTTGTTTAAGCTAACTGAAGCTACAGGACGTGCAAAATTACTAATAAAGAGTTGAATGGAAAATCTAAAATTTCAATTATTTTAAGATCTTTTATCGATTAAAATGTTTGTTTTGGAGCACAGTGAAATGCATAAATTCAAAGTGAATTTGTACGTATTTTTCTTGCGCTATTCTGTTTCGGACACGGCCAATAGATGATTGTCTATTTTCTTTCATTTGTAGTTTTGTAAAAGCAGTAGGCTGTTCCGGATTAAATATCATTTAAAATAACAAAAATACGAAGTCAGAACTGTCAGCTAACATGAAAAATTTTAAAAACATTAATTTCTGACAAAGTTGAGGCAATTTTAAACATTTACTTGTAATTGCAAAAAAGAGCAAAACTATTATGTTTTTGATTACTCTCCTTTTTGTTGTTAGTGAATAATAACCCACAATCATTTGTACTAAGCGGTATGCCCTAAAAAACAAAAAAGTTTTAAAAACAGCTATAAATTTAGCTAGAAAAAAAACGATAACATTTTTTAAACAAACCAAAAGTTATAAATTCAAACATGTTTGTTATAAAGTTGCTCCAGTTGCATTTGATTCAAAACTATTTAGTTTATGATATTTTATTTAGTCTTATTATCCTATTCAGCAACGTTTTATTATCCTGTTCAACGTATGCCATAAATAAACCAAAAACTTTTTTCGAAGTTTAAAATTTTCTTCCGAATTTGTGTGATTTTTTTCTAGTGCCATTTTTGTTAAAATTCTTGATAAGATTAATTATTATCAATAGTCGAAAAATTTACAATTTACGACTATATGCGATGAAATTTTTGTTTTTAAAATTCGATTACGTTATAGCAGCCGCTTCTAATTAAGTGGGACCTCCTAAGTTGTCGTAGGTCAAACAGAGTTCGGTCATTCTCTTTTCTTCTGCGATGGACGGTACGGAATGGCCTTTTTGGCTTGATCGATGTCTCATTTTCATTTTGTGTGTTTCAGTACAATGACCAATCAAACTCCGCCCTTCTGACGCAATCAGTGGTTTTTAATCACATTCGAACGGGAGCCAAATCAATGTTTAGAGGTTTTGTTCAATTACTCGTTTTTGTTCTTTTTTATGAATTCGGAAATGAAGAAATATTAAAATGAAATAGCTTCTGTAGAAAACAATAGTCTAACCTTTTTTCTGGTGATTTATATGAAAGTATTATATTTTAAAAAATAAAAAGTAAGTCATCAGAGTTATAATTGCGGGAAAGAATCTGGCGCTGTTAAAGTCGAATTAACAGCCTAAAGAATTAGAAGCAGTAGCCACTGTTAGTACAAACAGTAAATTTTTTTTGATTTTTACTAAAATAACCTAAAGTTTATTAAATAAGAAACGTAGCTGGTTTTAAAGTTAAAAAAACGGGCGCTTGTTGTCCTGGGGCAACATACAATAGGTTTGCCATACCGTCCAAAATTTCGGACAAAATTCTTCACTGCCCGGAATTTATAGTAGATTGTCCGGAATTTTACAGTTTTAGAATAAGATTTTAAAATGACATGAAAAGGACATGAAACTCGTACGTTTGATACCTTTGGTTAGTTGATTTTTTTTTTTTAGAGAACACCATGAAATTGGCACGAAAATCGAAAAATCGGAGACTGATTCTAAGTAAAGACTTTTTTTTTGGTCTTCATCTATAAATCCGAGGCAATTTTATTTTCTCCGCCTCGCCAAAAAATTTTTTGGCTGCGTTGCCTATGTCTGTCCAGAATTCCGCCTATTCAGATATGGCAACCCTAGTATACAAGCAATATTTTATGCGATTACTGAGATATAATATTATAGTATTTTTTTGATATTTAGACTTGATAAAACTCACATGTCTCAAAATTACTGCAGAGAAATTTTTATTTAAAAGTAATATTAAATTGTCATCATTTAAATAAAAATGAAATTGAACATTATTGATTGACCCTATACTGCTTCCACTTAAATTTTGTCAGAGTTGTATTCTGCTACTTCAATGTTTTTAAATCTTTAAAAAATCAAATTCAACCGAATAATTGTTCATTAAAAATATTTGAAAGCTTTGTAAAGTAAACCAACCAATAATTACTTGAAGTAGTTTCCTTTATTTTGCATTTGAGAAAAATAATTTTAAAAATTGGGTGTTCTGTAAAATATTACAATATAAACAAAAAGTAAAAACATATTTTAGTTTCCCAAAGACAGTAATTTCAAGCAGTTTTTCATAAATAAAAAATTAAATATTATCGGTATTAACTGTTATTTGAATTAGAAAATAAATCATATTAAATTTGTATTTAGACCACTGGGTGGCTTTTTTACAACTTGACCTAAGATGGATCTAACTTGGCAACGCTCCCAGACCTTCTGTTGAATTCGCCGATTTTTAATTGGAGTTCATGAAAAATTTCAGAAGGTCCACACGGAAAAAATATTTAATTGGGGGTCCATGGTATTATTTTTAATGGTTTAGAGGACAATTTAATCTTTAAAATTTGTTTTACAATTGGTTTTGGTGCATATGTACCGTATAATAAAAGCAAACTAAAACCAAATCTTTCGCTTTTTAAACATTTTATCAATTGCTTTCTTCCGGTAAAAAAAGAAATAATGCAGAGAAATATTAATCATAGAGATTACATTGAATGATTTTTTTTAATCGGAGGTTTTCCCGCCAAAGTTGTCCATTTACAAAACAATTACGTAGTAGAATGTACATGTAGATATAAATTACTTTGGCGGGAACGCTCCATTTTTTTCTTATATTTTAATTGATATATTAAATACTTTTTCTAACTAATCTTACTTCAAAATAGCATGTGTTTTCCTGTTTTATACCTTTCATATACTGTTTGTGTTTATAAATAGAACTGACTTTTTTATGATTGGAATCGCTATAGGAAGCCACCCAATAAATTTAGAACAAAAGAGGTTCATGGTTTAAAAAAGGTTGAAAACCTATGATATAGATGAAGAGAGGGGCGGAAAATAAACGTAAAAATATCAAAAAAGTTTAATAATTAAATTACAGCAAATGTTTTTATTTTCATGATTGTTCTTGACCTTCAAAATATTTTAAACACGGTTTGTTGGTCAACAACTATTGTTTTTAGTTTCAATGTTGACTCTTTCTTTTTAACGAAAAAAAAAAAAAAAAAAACTTTAAAAACTAGACCATTTAGCGGCATCAAAAATTTTCAGCTTACTCAATTGACTATTATTTGATAAAATGTATTGATAAAAATAAATGATTTTATAATCGACATAAAAAAAAAAGGATTTCGTAAATAAGTAAATGGTATAATACTTTTAAAAAGTTAGGTTGCTTTTGATAAATATTTATCACTTTAATACTAGTGCAAAATTTCTCAAGAATTTCTATTATCATGATTGACAAATTCAATAGAAAAACATCATGTTCATCTGCGTCATCTCTAAGTGAACAATGACGTATTTACAGGCTTTATTTTTACATTTTCGTCAACTTTTTGGCCGCTTTAATCAGGAATGCAAACGTAGACTTAAGATTCAAAACTTGTAGAATTCGATGCAATATAGTTGAACCTAGACTTGAATCCGTTCTTACCAGTAGTTTTACATTTTTTAATGCTTTGTATCATTTTTTAAACTGTTATATGGAAGAGTTTCATATTCTGCTTAAATATGATTAATTAATGGCCAATATCTTAAATTTGATGCAAAAACTGAAAACATAGTTTGTCAAAACATTATATTTTCTCAACAAAAGATGAAGATTTGGTTGTAGCTAAAGTAGAAGTTCACCTTAATAAGTCTTAATTTGATTTTTATTTATAACATGCATTACGTTTATAAAGTCCATTGCATAATTAATAAGATATAGCACAGATAAAATATGTCAAAGAAACGTCCAAAAAATAAATTTTACGATAAGATTACGTCAAACAATCAATCTGGTATTAACGCTTTTATCTTTATTCAATCCCCAACCAAAAGTTGTAGTCATTGTTAGGTTTGAATCAATGATAATAAGCAGGCTAACCGGCATTTTTTGGTAATTTTTAGTTGTATAATTACCTAATTTAAAGTTAATTAAAAAAAACCATTCTTTTTGTACTTTATTTAATTTGAGGGTTACATGGTTAATGAACAGTTAAAGGTCACTTTGAATTGATTATGAAATAACGATGCTGATATTATTTTTGTTATAAGTTGAAGCAATTCTTTATTACAAATCTTAGATTACGTAATTAGATATGATTAGTTATTAGTTATAATAAAAAAGTTTCAAAAAATCAGCAGCAAATTATTCATGACTTGAGTTTGGAGACGTATAGTCAAGTAATTTAGCTGAAGTCTCAGTGTCTACAACAGTAAACTAATCATAACATAAAAGTTTACATGTTTAAACGAAAAGGAGGATGAAAAAAAAGTTATGGTAGGCAAAGAAAATCTAGGGGATAAAAATAAAAGAAAAAACATTATTTCGGTTAAACTACCGCAATAACCGAAATCCCCATTCGTTTCTAAATAACTGCACTTTCATCAAACGTTTAAGCTTCCTCAACTTATATGTTCGTATTTGAAGCTTAGTTTGCTGCTTATTCGAACAAACTAAGCTGAGACAACATTCAAAAAGTGCCTTTTTCAAAACATTAGTAGGTTACCCGTGTCTTGGGTGAGTGTTAACTAGGATTGTAGCCACGTTGTAGAATTTGAACCGAACCTGTGGCGATGCACATAATGGCGAACAAATAGATTGGAAAAGGTTTGGTTTAATACCTATATAACGAGCCAAAATATGTCTAAAAAATTTGGCGCAAATAGGCTCACCAGCGACTTAAGCTTTAAACCTACTACAGCGTAACCCGGCGTTGGCTGGAAGTAAATTTTCTCTATTTAGCAGTCTTAAAACAACAGTTTTACGTTACAGATATATCATTTCATAAATAATTAAAAACTAAAACGAAAACTTTCAACCGGGCAACAATGTTTCGGCATCGCCGAAAGTCGTTCGAGCCAATCGCTTGACGTTGCTCTAAAGTCCAACGTCGTCGTGTTTCCTCGCAGATCACGAAGATAACCATTGATGTGAGATGACATGATGATGAATCAAAAATTGGTTATCGTTATTCAAGCAGTACGAACAGTCATGATCTTACGTTTGAATTTATAAAAACGAAAACATTTTCATTTTAGTTGTTTTATAGCTAAGTGGAAAATGTTAGACCAAATCCGGAGCAGTTGTTCTTAACCGGAGTTTGGTCAAACACTTTTGGTTTTAAGGTGAGGCATTTGATATTTTTATGGACCTTGCTTCAAAAACAGACCCAAGTCTGCAAGAAATTTCAAGCCAGCCAGTTCAAATAAATAAAGACTGGTCATAAACAATAAAAGTCATTTTTCTTTGATATTGACTGGCCTAGTCCCATAGGTTTGGTGATCACTTTTTTGAGACAAATTAAAGTATTTCTCCATTCGAAAACTTTTTTACTGCTTATGACACAAAACAATTTTTACAATAAATACAAAAACTATGAAATGATAAATGAATGATTTTTAAACTAAAAGCAGATTATTACGTAAAGTTTATCGAGAAAAGCTCTCTACTGCCACATTGCGATATTCACTTGAAGAAAATCAACGTCGGAAAAAACTTACCGGCAAATACTGCTGTATCAACATCACCATCAAGATTATCAGTTTCGTGCGCATACAATCACAATAATTGATAAATTAAGTATGACCAAAAGCAATAACAATAACAAAAAATTAGAAAAACTTTAATAATGCGAGAAAGGTAAAAAAATTTTTAATTTTTTTAGTAAGCGTTCTTGTCAGAAAAATGAAAAAACTTTTTAAATTTTCAAATTTTTTCTGCCGATAATGCTTACTATCTACTCGAACTTTTCGCACTTTGTATCTAAAATACTTTAAAAATCTATCAGTATAATTATCTCAGTTTCACAAAGCTAAAGTGAGTTTTTTTTACCGAGCAATTTTTTGGAATAATGGGCTGATGACACGTTTTCCATCAGTAAAAAACAAAACTTTCAAAAACCTTCGTACAGGACTGAAAACATTATCGAGGAATTAAAGAGTAAAAACATATTTTTTCTTGATTTTTTGTTTTAAGAATTTATCAAATGTTTGCATTCAATTGCAAACCGATAAATGAACAAAAACTGAATTTGGTTAACACCTCGGTTATTCATACAAATGTCTTCCTCGCTCTTCACCAATTTGCTGGGTCAGCGTCAAACACAATGATTTCCATCAGCTTTAAATCATTGAAAGGAGTTCTGTGCTTTCGCTATTAACTCGGTTAACTCTTCAACAGCGGACAATGGAACGTTTCGTACCTGCCGTCCGGTGGCGCTCTCGAAAAACTCTTTAAATTGCTCCATAATCTGGAAACGCGCGCACTTTGTTTTTTCTTCTACTCGTTTGCAACTAACTAGAGTTATACGAATTTTTGGAGACCTTTTTATTTCGGTGGGAACTGAATGGGTCCGATGTAATGCTTCCAAATCTTGCAAAGTTATAACGCTAGTGCCGCTTGATGGAGAAAGGAAAAAGATTAAATGGTCGACGTGGGAAAGTCTTTTTTGGAGCCAAAGACGATTGTCAAAAATTTGCGATTTCTCCCAAAGGTTGCAGCAGATATCAACTCCACCGTAATTACGCAAAAGAGTAGCAAGGCGAGACGCTATTTCGTCAAAAGGTGAACGCCCATCTTCGCCGGAAGTATTATTAATAAACATGAGTAACTGCTCTTGAGGTTTGAACTCTGCAAAAATATTGCTATAGTTATTGGCATTTAAGAAATGAATTACGTCATAAAAAGATTGCATAGGAAAAGTTGCGGGGGTGTTAAAATTCAATCGAAGGCTGATGTAGGAGTTTGAGTTTTGATTCCTTCTCAGAAAAAGCGACGTAAAAACTTTAATTTTTAGTCTACCATTTAAAAATACAGTTGCCAAAGCAAGTGATTTTAATATTTTTTTGACGAGAAAATTTGACTTTGATTATCATTTAATAAACTCCAATGCAAGCAATTTTTATGTTAATAAAAATAAAAGTTAAAATCAATAAGAAAAAATATGAAATACTCGTAAATCAGTTTTAAAAATTCAAACCATTGAACTTCTTCTTTCTCCATTTTTTCTTCGTTAGTATGATCAGGCAAATAAAGCAAAATAGAAAAAAGAACACCACAATGAATACTATTATTATTGCAATATTTTTGGATTTTTGTTGATCTGAAAATAATTAGGTAGATATGAAAAAACCTTGTAGCCAATTTTGTATGCTTTTTATTAAGTAGTAATAGTTCGGAATTTTGATATGAGTCTTATAAATCGTAAACAGCAATTAAACAGTCTAGATTTCTTGAGTTTCAATAATTTTCAAACATAAATTACATTCAATTATATGGTTTCATCTTAGAACACGTAGAATTATAGATTAATTAAAGTAAAATATGATGAATGTACCAGATACCGAGTTTTTTGTTTAATTATTATATGTGCCGAAACGTCTCTTGAGTTCGCTGTATTTGTTATCGCAACCCAAACACATCAGCTGCCTACGTGAAACTGGAGCAACATTTGGCAAGTCAGCGTTCAGTCTGCAGCTCTTGATACAAGATCAGGAATGCTGTTATTCAAAGTAATTAAAAACACAAGATTTTAATAAGAGACACGAGTTTATTCTACCCGTCTGAACAATGACACTTGTAACGGTGGAAGTTTCCTCTTTTGTAAACGTGTAGTGAGGTCTTTTTTTCAAATTGGAATCATCTTGCAAGCAATTTATTGTGGTGTTGATTTGAGCTTTTTCATCTTCGCATGCTGAAAATAGTAAAGCGTACGATTATGATTAAATAGTCCGTAATGAAACCGCGATGGAGGCCAATTTGTTTTTAATCAGTGCTTTTCAATATATTATGTGTTGTCGAGACCCACTTATGGTTCTGGACCCATGACATAGGCACATAGGTCTGCACATAGGCAGACGCGGTGCTATCCAAAAATCAGTTGTTTTTGTTTTTCTGAAAATAAAATTAATTTTTGAAATGAAAACCGCTTTTTAGTCTACACTTAACCTTTAAATAAAAAAAAAATCATTTTAGTTTTTCTATTGCAGTAGGGATTGAAAGATTTTTTTAGTATTCACGTGAAGTGACTCCCTGAAATTTTATCATTAATTTACATTCAATATTTGGGTCACAAAAAAGTTGAGAAGCATTTCAAAGCTTTAATAACTCACGTACTTGGTATATCAACATACGTCAACGTAAATTCTGGATCCGAGTTTACAAAATATAAAGGTAAAGCTTGAATTTTTAAGACATAGTCAAATCCAGGAAAAAGAAATTCTTCAGAGTTAGTCCAACCAAAATCGTCATAAACGAAACACACCTGTCACGTAAAAAAGATAAAGATGCTGCTTGGATACAAAAATTACTAAATTATTGCAAAATAAAATCCAAACCTTTCCCGACGTAAAATGAAGTTGATTTAAAAGCAAACTTTTGTTCCGAAATGACACGTGACTTTTTGATCCCCCATTAATACTTTCTAGCAAAGATACCGAAAGTATATAACCAACCACGTGTCTTTTAAAGTGGAGCACTTAAAACAATTTAAACTGATTATTAAAAGAGATTTAAGTAACTGAAAACATTATTTAATTTTTAATTGGGTTTTACTTTTATTTTGCGAGTCCAGTAAAAGTTTTTTCTTTTTCAAATCCTATGGGCACGCCTGCAGAGAAGTCTAAACTGTCGAATAAAATTATTTTTTCTATTTTACAACCAGTGCTAAACATTATAGCAACACTTATTTACCTCACTCGCTTCGGTTTAGAAGCGCTGTCCAATATTTTACAAAAATAATAGTAAGTGGAAATCAAGTTTGCTATGTTTTCAATTTGGATAAATTAAAAAAATTTTTTTCAAACTTAGGGCTTTCCAAAGCAGATTTTGCGGAACTAATGTTCCGCATTAAATAGAATTAATTTCATATAATATGTGGCAACAACTAATATTTTAAGTTTCTAACTTTCGATAAAAAAGGTAAAAATTTTGCATAAAAAACTTAAAAATCAAGGGCTATAATACAAGAAGCGATTATTATTATTCATTTATTATTTTATCTTTATATTTATTCTCCTGATTTGTTGGAAAGCGTCAGAGGCGCTATACACAAAAAAGTTCTCTAAAATCTTGTATTTAATTTTTAAGTTTTTTATTTAGAGATATGATCGAAATTAATAAATAATTGTTATTAGAAACCGCACTTTCGCAATTCTAGCATAATTAATTATTTTTGGCCATTTGGCGCGATTTAATTATCAAAGTAAGTTTTACTTCGCGATTGTATCTCTCTTTATGCAGATCACGAGTTAAAAAGAAAAAGGTTTTAGCTTCAAAGAAAGAAGGTGCTATGCAGAGATACCTCCAATCTGTTTTTTTTATTCACAACTTTACAAATTTGGCAAAAAATTGATTCAATATGAATAAGAAGCCAATAAATGTAAAAACAACAGCGCAGCAAGCAGCAGCAGCTGCAAAGTACCAGACAATTGTAAATTAAAATTTGGAGTTAATCTTAAAAAATTAAACCAACAGTCACACATTCCGGCTTCCTTTCAACATAACTCAACTTTGGAATAAATATTCAGGTAGCCTAAACTCTAAAGCAATGGTTCCCTAACTTTATACCCCCATGGACCCCTGTGGATGTCAGAGGTCTCCTCGAACCCCAAAGTTTTTAAAACAAGATCTGAGCCCAAATTATACAATAAAACGCGTATCAGTGTTTCATAAAAGCATAGTGTAATATTGCAATGAAAAAATAAAGATGAACAAACAATCACTCGGAAACCGCGGAAACCTCAAAAACACGAATTCTATCACGCATCGATCATCTATCACTGATAGGCTAACAATCACACACGATGAGACGGATGCTCTTGTTTGTTCTCCACGAGGCGTTTGATCCTCGGAACTGTTTTGAAAATGGCCACCCTCATGTCATACATTCTTTTTTGCTGATCAGTTGAAATACAGCTTTTGCTCAAGCCAGACGCGTGTTACGAAATCATTACAATCACATTGGCCTGGTAATTTTTTCGCTTCAATGTTACATATCCGGCCGTATTCTTAAGTAAGCCGTGCCTAAACTGATTTTAAACATTTCTAGTTTTGATTTTCGGAAACGTCTCGCGAATCCCCTGGGACGGACTCACGCACCCCAGTTAGGAAACCCTTGCTCTAAAGTCTTTGTAACATGTGACTAGATTTGGTTGCGCGCAAAGATTAAGGAATCATTTTCACATAACAAGTAATTCCTTGTAAAAATAACTTAAGTTACGTTAGCACTTTTAAATTATGAGATAGTTCTTTTTCCGCAAAAACATTGTTTCATTTTCGCTATCAGCTTTCAGCTTAAATTCAAATAAGTAAAAACTTCCTTGTAATTAATCGATCATTTTTACATTTTAATACCAGATACTGATTGTAGGCTTTTTTGGCTCTTGATTGGTTGAAAAAAAAGTGTTTTTTTTGTTATTACTTTCACTTTCACGCGACAGAATTTAAAATAGGGTTTTGTAAAATGGAAAAAGATTGAAAATTCAACGCAAATTTTTTAGACAGCAAATTACTTCTATCAACCAAGCATCAACGCTTTCAAATCACTCAAAAAAACTGGATTAATAGAATTCACTTGTGTTGTCGATATACGCGTGAATCGGTCCCTTGAATTTTCTGGTATTGATTTTTTCTTTATGTGTCACTGATTTAGAGTTGGCAACACGGTGTTTGTAATTTTCTTTGTTCATGGTTTGATATAAAACCCATGATATACCAGCCCGTTGTGACAGCATGCGTTCGCTGCTTAAGTTTATCAGTTTTGATCGATATCATAAATAACAGTTGAGCAGTTTTCTTTATTGGGATTGCGGGCAGCGTGGTCAAGTAGTTAAAGCACCGTGCTTATGGTCTACATGGTGTGGATTCAAAACCCACTTGCGCTAATCTGTCGTGTCCTGGAAAAAGAGACTTTACGGCACTTCCCCTGCTTGGTGGTCTTGGAAAATAGTTCTAAATTACAGTCATATCTCTATTAAATTACAAGCGGACAGCAATATCTTTGCATTTTCGGAAGCAGGTCGGGGTAATTGCCTACCCTATGCATTAGCGCCTCCGTCGCTTTCCTGCGAGTCAGGAGGATAAATATAGAGATAAAATGAATAAAATGTTTAGTGCTACATTTTATGCCTTAGTTGAAATAAGATAAATTTGTCGCCAAAGAAGGTGTGACTTGATCTTATATTTATTTTACATTTATGCTTGTTTGCTAATACTAATGCTAATACCTTTTCAGACAGCAATATATTAGCATGTTACACCACTACCAATTTTTGATATAGCTATATGTGCTTCGTAATAGACGTTAAAATTGCGTTATTCCATTTCTGTTGGATAGAGAATAAGTTACAGCTAGATCCAGAAGCCCTTGCGGTCAGTTGGTCAAATAGATCAGAAATGACAAACATGTGACCCGCAAAACTGCTTGACAAAATCAAGGACATCATTTCAGGACATCAAAAGCAAGCAGCTGGAGCTTGATGTTTTTTCTATTCCCTTCAATGCTACACCAGGGCTCCCTGTGACGGATTTTATGAAAAGGTAGATTGCATAAGAAAAAACTCGGATACCTTTAAAAAAAGCCAGATCTTATATTTTTCCCAAAAAATACATTAAATTTGAAACAAGTTTATTTATTACTGCAAATTGCAATGTTTTAGAAAAATATTATATAAAATAATCGTCGAAAAGTTGAAAAAAATTAGAGAAACGTTACAAACAACGCTCTTCAATCCATGTGTTCAGAGCTCGTTGCCGTTTTTTCCTTCATATCATAGATGGTTTCTTGCTAGTAATTGAAAAATTTTTTCAAAACTTACGCAAAATGGGATTTTTTCGAATTGTTTTTATATAGATGCACGCTGAGGAAGGGGTTAATAACAATAAATAATTATTTATTTTTTTAAAAAAACAGATTTGAAGAGATTTTTAAAAATAAAATCTAGAGATTCAGGTGGGACAAAACAACCCAGAACTGGGATCTCTGTGTTACACACCCTTCTGCGCCGCCTGCTTCAATTTGAACTCATAAAACTACAGAGTAATGACACACTGAAAGTGATGTTCGTATCTAAACAAGCCGTTGCTTGAATTCTATCATGTTTATGTATAAAAGGAAGAGTTCACAAACTTAAGAGCTTACGCTCTCAAATGGTCGTCAGTTTTCAAAAGCACGTACCAATGCGAACAATTCCTTTTAAATTGAACATATAAAAGTCGTTACAAATCAAGACTGACAGACGAAAATCTTAGTTAGCAGCTGAGGGTTATTACATTGTCAGTTCGATTTGATATGAAACGTTTAGTTTAATTTTTTATTTTGAGTACACCCACACCAGAGTCTTCGTAGAGTGGCGGTTTTAGGTGAAAAACTGGGTTTTTATTAATTTTGTTTGTTGTTTATTAGTGTTGTTGAACAATTTCTTTTTTCGTTTTTGAAACGTTTATAATTTTATGTTACAAACTTTTTGTTGACTATGTTCTTTGCTTTTTAACAAGCTTTTATTTCTAATCAAAGTTAGCCTTTAAACCTAAAATTTGATGTGTTAAAGTTTTTATTAAAATTCTTTTATTTTATCTCATGTCTTATTACTTTTAACATAATTGATAAGACCCCTTTTTACTTTTTATGTTATAGAAGAAGCCTTCATAGTATGATTATAAACTTGTACGGCTCGCGAGAGCGAGTTCGTTCGTTACCCCTGAAGAGATGCTACCAGACTAGGTCAAGTCCACTTTCAACTTGGATTGAATGGATAGAATTATTTTTTTATTGCCAGAACCCAGGCAATTATGTTCGTTCACGACAAAAAGATAATTAAAAACATGCAAAATTATTAAAATTGAGAAATTGAATCCGAGAAAAAGAGAGCATTTAAAAAACAGTGAACTTGATTAGATAATGTAGGCTTACACAAGAATAGCTTTATGTAAGAAACTGAGCCACATATTAAGAAGTACCAGATTCTAGTTTCGCCCTTGATAGAGCTCGTGGATGATGCATGTCACATTGGGATTATAACTAAGTAGATTTGAACGTAATTAAAAATAGTGTTGTTAATCGTAAGTAAAATCACAAAGTTGAGCTGATAATGAAAAAAAAAAAAACAATAATTTAAAATGGGTTATACCCCCGATTTAAAATCTTTTTATAAAGTAAATTACAAAACTCTATTCGTTCGCTGCTCACTGAAAACCAAAGTAAAAATTAACCGACAACTAAAAAAAATCGCCATTCTAAATAAAATGCCAAAAATTCCTTTTGATTGTAGCCTATGTCTCTGACTATATACAGAACAACTTTGTGAAAATATATTGAGTAAGAATATGGAACTGAGCCATATAGAAATACTACGTAATGGTTCGCTGGTTGTACGTACTTGTCTCAAAGATGGCAAAAATGATTACGCAGCACTACTTCATTAAATTACCTTATGTCAAGCAAAGTTTATGAATCTGTGTACCAAATAAAAGGATTTATTCTACAAACTTACGATGTTGACACCATGTAATGTTCAATAATATCACTTCGTTTCCGTCCAGGTTTCTTCCTATGTACCAATTTGTCTTAAATGACGTTGGAGCTGGCGCAGTAACCTCTTTTTTTTTCGGCCATATGAAATCTTTAGTTTCTGCGAATGTAAATGAATTGTTGATATTTTAACAATAGACTTTGTCAATCTTTGTAAGTCCTGCAAAACGTATTCTAGAGAAAAAAATTGTAGCATGTAGACTATTTATATCAAAAAGCAATGATAAAGGTCTCAAGACTGAATTTTTGTTGCCTTGGTCTCAAAATTATCCGTTATAAAGATTTTTGCAGTGCAACGAAAAAACAAATTTTTAATTTCTGCAGTTAACCTATGATTTTAATTGCAGCGGTAACTAAATAATTTTACTAAATGCAGGGCTTGATTAGCACAAAATTGGGTTTGGTACGGTAGTTTGATACCTAATTTATTTTTTCGAAATAGGTGTATGTTCATTTGACACACACATGCGCACTCAAACAGTAAAGTATGTTCAACTGCTCGCATCCGAATAAGTCAGAATTTATTTAACATTCATATTAATACGATAATTACAACGTGTGGTCGAAGCAAATCGAAATTGACATTAATTTTGTTTCTTTAATTTGTAATTATCACTGAAAAGCCCACGAAATGGAGAAAAAGCTATACCAGATCAACTTAACCAAGGACCATTATGACAAGTGCTGGTGCTGCTATTGCTAAGGCTTCCAGTAGCGTATTTAGGGGGGTCATTGTGCCATGGGCTCCGCCTTGGAGATCACTAATAAGAGAAATCAGAGAGAGATTTAAAGTGAAGGCCTTTTTTAGAGATCACTATGTTTTTGGGACAAAAATTCGACGAAACCGCGACAGATTTAGAGTGAGGAACTCTTTTTCTAGAGAAGATTTACTTTTTAAGACAAAAATCACGAAATTCGAGACTGATTCAAAGTGAAGATTGTTTTCTAGGAAACACTTCTTTTTAGGAACGAATTTTTTTCTGTCACGAGCGTCCCGGTTTGCCCCTTCGAAAATATAGTATTCCTAGTTGTATGGCATTTCCTCTCAAAAATCTTCGGTACGCCACTAAAGGCTGTATATGCAGAAGTGAAAGGCAGAAACGTTAAACATGGCAGTGATGTCTTTAATAGGGTGCGAACGGAGCGGCCGCACCAGACCCCTCCTAAAATACATCAAAAAGTGTCCCCCTACACAAGAAATTGCTCTATTTCTTCAGAGTAGCACCATGTCAAAAAGAAAAAAATTTTGGAAGATTCTGCTCCTTCGGCTGTTGTCACTTGTGCTTGTGGAAATGTGGAATACCGACTTTTATATTTTTATTTTTATTTAGTGATAACAATGTCTTGAAGCAGTAAAATGTGCCTCTACATGCTTTGAATCACCCAATAGTGGCTCCCCTAAATTAAAGACCTTTTTTTTTAGAGATCAATATGCTTTCATACATTAAAAATGGCTTTAGCCACCTTTTTTTAGTACACTAAGTAGTGCCCCCCCTTACGTTTCTTACACCAGGCCTCCTTTTTGTAAGGCCATCACTGAACATGTAAACCCCTTTCACTATCTATAGAATGCAGCTGATACAAGTGTTAATAAAAAAAAAGTCTCAAAAATTATTGATTATAGAATAAAAAGTGACAAATTAAACTCATCCAAACATGTTGCATGCTAAGATAAACCTTAATCGGTGCTTTTCAACGTTTTTTGGTCCGTCCTTCTCTACAACAATCCTTCTTGCTCGTTGATCCCTGATCTTTATAAGAAGCTGTAGTTTTCACATATGCGATAATATTTTCTGAGATTATTTTATCCCTGTCAGCCTGGCAAGTAAAATCAAAATTAAATAAATGGTAACTATATTCTATCAATTAGGATTGTGACGAAAAATTTCAGTAGAGGCAGTAGTGAATCCAGAAAAACTGGGATTCAAACTGGAACGGCAAATGAAGACCAATATTTTTGATTTTCACTCGTATTAAACAAAGTTTTCATCTGCGACGTCACAAGTAAAAACCAAAAAACAAGTTTTCACTTGTCGTTCAACGTAAAAAAAAGCAATTGTCATTGCTTTTTTTTCTCACTTGATTTTTTCATATATATAAATGTAGCAATTTAAATGGATTTTAGCTCTAAGGTTCGTGGTCGAGTAATTAGAGCAGCGTGATTGTGATCGACAAAGTATCAGTTATAAACCTACTCGCCCCAAACATAAAAAGATATTTCTTTGAATGAATAAAAACTTGCTACTCTATCGCTATTTTGGTTCCGTTGCTAATGAAATTAGCATAAATCAGTCCTTTTAACACTTTTTTTAGCAAACACTGAATAGTAAAACAGAGTAAAAAATATATTAATGAAGTTACACTCATAGCTGTACCAGCGCAAAAATTTTGGGGGGAAATACACTTTCACATAAATTTTTTTGACAATTGCCCGAATCATGATTTTACAACATTGTACGGAGATGCCCAAATATCACACAGATTTACTGTAAAAACTTTTTTGTCTTCATCTGATCTTGTAATGGAAAATGAAGGAAAAACAATTGGTTTCCACCTTATCCTTTCCAAATGGTTTATTTTTAATGCTTGAAAAATTCTAATTTTTTCTAATTTTTTTGCGTCTTGGGGGGCAATGCTCCCCTTTCCCCAGGCTTGTACAGCTATGGCTACATTTAAACTAACACTGTGTGGTGGGGTGCTACAACAGCTGATTGAATGACACTTGATAGAAACGACATTTGATCGAAACGACATTTGATTGAAAGCACAGTTGATAAAAAAAAAAGATTTATTTTTGCATGTTTCTGCAATTAAACAATCTTTTTGTTACTGTAAATTAGATAAAGACCATCAGTAAGAAGACAGTTTGTTTTTATTTTTTTATAATTTTTTGTCAATGTCAAGGTCAGGGTTTCTCAACAAGGTACCTGGCCAAAGCATTTTTGGGGGGCAACAAGCAGATCTCTTGTCATAGTTATGTTTTGTTCGATGCCTATTGCTGCCATTTTTTGCATTCTTTTTACATTGTAGTCAGCTCTTTAGGGGGCATTGTGCCATGGCCCCATCCTTGCAGACCCCTTGCAGAAATCAGAGATAAATTCAAAGGGAAGACCTATTTTTTTAGAGACTACTATGTTTTTGGGAAAATAATCCACAAAATCGGGACAGATTCAAAGGGAAGACATTTTTTTAGAGATCACTATGTTTTTGGGAGGAAAAATCAACAAAATTAAAACAGACAAAGTTGTAAATTTGCTCTTATCATTCGATCAAGGGTCGTTTCGACCAAATGTTGTTTCAATCAAGTGTCGTTTCGATCACGCGTCGTTTCAGGTTGTTCGATCAACTGTCGTTCGATCAACTGTCGGTCAAGGTGTGGTGGCAAGGTTACGAACATACACTATTTAGTAAAAATAATTAAACATAAGAAAATCAAATTTAATTAGCTACATGTTGTGCAGAACCCAACAAAAAAAGCAATTAGTAATTCAAAAAAACTTTTAAAAAGTCAAAATTAAAACAAAAGCAAATATTTTTTCATCTTGATATATGTTTCAATCAAATTCCTCACCATTTACAATGCAGTTAGAAGATGATAGGTGTTGACTGTTGTAGCAGCTGATTGCATTCACATTGGTAGTATTTACTTTTATACTTAGAAAAATTATTAGCACAAAAACCCAAAACGAAACTTTGAATTTTATAAGTTTAGCTTTACTAAGTAACATTTTCTTATTACCTACACACATTTGCAATCGCAATCATTGCTTCCGTTCAAAAAAAGCTTCTTTTTAATATAAAAAAAATTATTGAATAATATCGCTAGTTTTTACAACTTTATCTATAACTAAAACTTTTGCCACCCAATTTTGGATTTTTATTTTCCATTCCTGAAACCTTTTTATTTTTCTCAAGAATGCGGCGATGGCCCTGAAGTCTCAGTTGATTTAAAAAACCGCTTCCTGTCAAACAACTGTAAAAGCAAGCAATCTAAAATCTCAAACAATAAATTGCTATATACCAACTTTAAAAGTAAAACACATTTTCAAAGAAGTAAAAGCACAGAGATTATAAAAAAAATTAAAAAAAACTTAAATGCAACCAACTCTGTTTATAGGCGTTTTTTTCTAGAATATTAACTCACTGAACTGAAGCTATTAAAAACTCACACAACTTAATTTGTAGGAGTTTTTTTATATGGGATGAATTACTTGATGCATCAACAGGAAAAACGTTTTTGAATTAGATGATCTATTATAACTTAAAGTAATTCCGATTATCCTTCGATCACTAAATAAGCAGAAAAAAAAATTTTAACTGGCAAATCAAGCTTGAAACAGGCTCTTTTGCTCAAATTAGTTTTTTCTGTTGTGACCAAATATTTCAAATAAAGAATTACTTAAGCTTTTTCAAAAGAGTAGTCAAAATAATGAGTTAGTTGTGACGAAGGCCTACTAGGTTTCAAGGATTTGATTACAAACAATTTTTGATCATTATTGTCTAAAACTAGGCATTTGAAAGCCTATTGTTAGACTGACCGTAATAATAGGGACAACCCTTTTTTCAATCAACACCTTGTCTTAATTAATATCTTCAAATCTCTAAAAAAGAAAGGAAAAGGAAAATAAAACATTTTAATCTGACAGCCAATACCTCGGCATCTTTAAAAGCAGGTCGGGATAATCGTTTCACGATTGCCCTAAATATAACACCTTTGACTTTGTCGTGAAAACAAGGAGGAAAATAAAGATGAAAATATTTAAAAATAAATAAATTGTCGCTGTTTTCAACAAAAAATACCATTATCACTAATCAATCAATCAATCAATCAATTTATTTTTGCTATCAAACAACTTTACCCAGTACAAAATATAAAAAATATAAACAACAAAAAAAAATAAAAATAAAAAAAACAAGTTCATAGTAAATAGTAAACAAATAATAACAGAATAGGAATAAACCCTTTAACGTCAAATGTTAACTTGAAGCAACAAACTGAACTTTGAATTTGTTCTCACGTTTTCTTCTAAATTCGTGCGAAAGAGCGGTGTTAACCCAAAACAACATTTGTACTTGTTATGTTTCTTGAAACAGTTTTAGTATATTTTTAATTTTTGATCACGTTTTATCAAGTTTTCTGTTCGTTAGTCATAAGTATGAGGTTTTAGACTAGAACTTGATTTTCACAAGCAAAATTTGAAAGCTCGGTGGAAAGTACAACTCCAATTTTTTTTTATATATAGAAAGATTAATTGCTTTTTCAAATTTCACATTAGTTGAACGTTTTTTAGGTGAAATAAACCATCACTTTGGAACAAAAATTTGTATTTTTGTGACAAATGTTGCTTTGATTTAACAAACTTAAAAAAATTGTTCTGAATATTAATATTCAATTTTTCTTACATTTTGTGCTTCATAGTGTGATTACAGTCTCGCGTAAATAAGCAAAAAATTTTTTTTATCAAAAGAAAAAATTTGGTCCTTTAAGGGTTAATTGTGTTGTTTGATAACGGGGAAGCTGCGAATGGACCTCCTCGGTCTTAGAGTCAAGCAGCTACACTTCAAACTTAATATCAGAAACATAAAAGACAAATGCGACGACATCCAATTATTACAGGAGAACTAGAATTAGAATAGAGTGGAGGATTCGAAATTTGTCGAATTATAAAGATTGTAAAAAAACGATTTTAATTTAATCTTGAAAGAAGTTTTTGGAAGTTTTTGAATTGTTCGCGGAATGGAGTTCCATATTTTAACGCCTTGATATTTAATATTTCTTTGCATTCTGTTAGTACGATATAATGGTTTGTACAAATTATACGGGTTTACTGAAGTTCTTCTTGAACGGTTGGACATATCACATGATTTGTTAAAATAATCGGAGAAAAAAAGAGGAAGTTTACTATTCTTATAGTCGTGGACTAGTTTAGCCGTTTCAAATTTATATAAATCAAAAAGTTTTAATATTTTCAGTTTTGCATAGAATTGTGTTGAACTTTCTAAAAAAATTCCTTCTACCTATCACTTTCACCGTTTTATTTTGAATTGAAGCAAGTCTATGCAAGTAAGTGAGAAACGTGATACCCCACGCCACCAGTCCGTAAAGTAAATGAGGATGAACAAGTGGATAATGTAATTTGAGAAGAGCATTTTGGGGTAGAACAGGTTTTAATTTATACGGGATACCAACCGCCCTGGAAAGCTTATTGGCTACAACATTTAGATGAAAATGGAAGTTTAATTGGATTTTTTGTAGAAACCCCCCGTCAGCGCGATCTGCAGTGCTTAAAACGTGGCGGGGGTGTTTTTCTCAAATCTCACATTTTTGCATTAGTGGCGGAAGCTTTCTACAAAAGCTCCCGCAAACAAAGTAGGTTAGAAAAATACCCCGCCACGTTTTAAGTACTGCAGATTGCGCTGGCGGGGGCTTTCTACAAAAGATCCGTTTAATTTTGAGTCAATGAATATTCCCAACTATCTAACGTGATTTTTTAACGTAATTGGTGAGTTGTTAAGCATTACAGAGAAATCGATTACATTTAAATTGATTTTAGTTGAAATGATTATGACATTATATTTTTGCGAATTTACAGTTAATTTATTTGTATTACACCAATTACGCAGTAGAGACACTTCTTGATTTAGTTTTTCTTGAAGATTTATGGGGTTTGAGTGAGAGAGCAGAAGACAACTGTTATCAACAAATAGTCCGTGGAACACTCTGGACAGCATTAGGAAGGTCATTTACGTATAATAAAAATGGCAATGGGCCGAGGGCTGATCCTTGCGGTACCCCACAACCATTTAATCAAATCGTAGAAAAAGTGTTATTCAATGATACAAATTTATGTCTTAGCAAATAGGAATCTAGTAATTTATAAACTGGACCACGAAGTCCATAATGGTTTAACTTCTTAAAAAGAGTTTTATGACAAACGGTATCAAACGCTTTTTTTAAATCTAGAAAAAAAATAGATGTAAACTGATTTCTATTAATATTATCAAATGTAGAGGTTACTGTGTTAAGAATAGCATGAGCTGTAGAGATGCCTTTTTGAAATCCATATTGTTGAGGGTTAAGCATATCATGTTTGTTTATGAAGCAGGGAATACGTTTAAATATTATTTTTTCAAATATTTTTGAAAAACGTGTAAGTAAGGAGGTGGGTCTAAAATTATTTGGGTCATTGGTGTCTCCGTTTTTGTGAATTGGTATTACTTTAGAAACTTTACAGTCACTGGGAAAATTCCGTTGGTAAAAGCATAATTAATTCATATCAGTAGAAAGGGGGGTAATGTGAAAGGTGCAAAGTAAGCAGGTATTTTATCATGACCTACAGCTTTATTGACGTTGGGAGAGAGAACAGTATTAAGAATTTCAGTAAAATTGGTAGCTTCAAGATACATAAATTTAGAAACTCGTTTTGCAAGGTACGTCTGAAAATGATTCGCTTGATAAGTAGGAACTTGTTTGCTAATTTTTTGTCAAAAGTACAGAAAAATTCGTTTAATTGCTCCGCCTGTCTTGCTTAATTTTTAGATGCCAGATCATGTAGATTTTGTGCATTGTTGCAGGATTTGCTCTTTGAGGGAAGCAGCGTCGTTACAATATCCCAAGTTTTTTTGGTTTTCTCTGTTGTTATGAAGCTCTTTTTCAAAATATAATTTTTATGAAATAGTTTTAATCACGGCCTACTACTTAAGAATAAAATATTCTTAAGTAGGCCGTGTTTTAATTTTTATCAATTTATTTATATATTGCTTTTTATTACTTTTTTGAGAATTATTACCATTTAAAAAATGAGTTTTAAACAGAACACGTTTTTTTAATAGAAACCAAAATGGTTTTAGTGATCCACGGTTTTTTAAGCAATTTCTTTTGCTTGCGAGAAAATTTTTCTACAGGAGCATGCTTGTCAATAACTTGCAAAACAATATGTGTAAATTCATTGAATAGTTCATTAAATTTGTTATTAGTTATTTCGGGTAAATTCATAAGAATCCAAAGCACTGTATAAATCATAATTGAATGCATCAGAATCAAATTTAGATTTGTCTATTTTGTAACCAATAAAATTATTATTTTTTCTAGAGAGCGTTAAATTGTGCTTGACAAAGTACGGGATAGTAATCACTAACTTCAGAAAGTTTAATAACCCCAGGGAGAATTTCACGAGTAGTGACATTAGTTATTATATGGTCTATAATCGTAGCTATTAAATCTGTAACCCTAGCAGGTTTGGTAATAATGGGGAAAGTTCCGCAGCTAATCAGCGTGTTTGTAAAATGCATAGCGTCAGGTAATCTATTGATTGCGGAAGTATTAATATTAAGATCTTCCAGGATGAAGTAATTTATATTATATCTATTAAGATCTGTGAGGTAATTAGATGGGTCTTCAATAAAAGCATTAATTAGTACTTGTGAGGGATGACGATAGATTACTCTGATAATATAAGATGAATCAGTCTGATTGATAATATTAACCCACAAGGTTTCTGAGTTGCATAGTTGGTATAGATTTTCACATACCTTTAATTTGAAATTATCAGATATATACATTGCTACTCCACCAGCATTAGTTGTTGTATTAGCATGAACAAAGCTGTAGTTCGAGATGTTAAGGTTTGATAGAGATTGATTTTTAATGCGAGTTTCCGTGATACAAATAACGTGGGGAAGGATTTGTAAAGCTTTGATCAGTTCGTACAATAATTCATAATTTTTATGCAAAAGTCGTACATTAACATGTAACAGCATTTTAGCAATGATTGGTCTGTGTACTGATCTTCCGTTCTTTTTAATGGAGTTTGCTTGAAGTAAAAGATTTTTCTTCCCAAAGCTTTTCATCTGACACTCTTCAGGGGAAATCGTTAGAATGAAGTAGAATTGAAACCGAACTAATTTATAAAGGAAGAAAGTAGAGTTCTCATTGGCTGAAAGAGTCAACCAATGAGAGAAAAGATTAAGAAATTTTCAAAGAGTATACGAATTCTTTTTGCTTACACAGAAAGGGATTGAGAGATTTAATGAAAGTCGCTTCAAGAGCAGAAAGGTGAAAGGAAGAGCGACCTCGAGCGAGAATAGAAAATTTTTCGTTGCTGTAATGGAGGGCACATTGGGCGTTGTCAAGAAGATGTTGACCAATAGCGGATTCGTGAAATTGTTGTGGGCGTATGTTGTTTTTGCAAGAGCGGGAAAGACTTTGGCGGTTGGCCGAGGTACGAGGATTGGTGATGGATTTAGGAACGTGTTGTTTAATTCGCTCTTCTAGCCGTTGAGACGTGCGACCAACGTACCGACTATCGCAGTGGCACAAAAACTGGTAAATAACATTGCTGTGATGATGGGAAGGTAGCACGTCTTTCTTAATCGCTGGAAGGAGCTGTCGGGTGTTGAAAATAACACGTGGTTCGACGGAGAAAAAGCAGCGTTTCACAGCAGACGTAATCTGCTTTTCGAACTTCATCGAAACGCTTCCAATCCATGGGATGTGTAGGTAGACAGGGCACTTTTTTGCTGTGTGGACCGGGTTAGAATTTATTTGTTGAAGTTTTCGCTTGAAAGCCGAATTGATTACACGTTCCGGGTAGCCATTTTCCAAAAGAATTGAACGAATTTTGCCAAGCTCTTGGTCCAGTTTGCTTTTAGAACAAATCATAAAAGCTCGGTGAACGAGAGTACCAATTAGATTGATTTTCCGTTTCTGTGGACTAAAAGAGTTCCAACGTAGATATTGGCCAGTGAAGGTAGGTTTCCTGTATACTGAAGTGAGAAATTCTGAATCATGCCTTTCTACTAACACGTCAAGGAAAGGGAGAGAGTGATTAGATTCCTTTTCCTTTTCATTTTTCATTTGTTTACCGCCCACTAGTGTCAAACGTGAAGAAATACTAGCAGACTTTGAAGTACTCTACGCTCAACTCGTCCATCACAAACCTTCGTCTGAAGAGCAGCTTGCTGCTTTAAAGGCCAGGTTGAGTGACTTAGCTCACGCTTATTGTGGAAGCCCCATTGACTTGGGTGATTTCCTCATGACAAAAGAGTGTTTTCAGGCCATCAAGTCCCTTCGGATGAATGAAGAAATTCTTATAACAAAGCCTGATAAAGGTGCTGGCGTTGTCATTCTTAACAAAAACGATTACAACGACAAGATGAAGACGATTCTTAATGACACGACCAAATTTCTTGATCTTGGACCAGTCACGAACAACGACAACACTGCTAAAATTGAATCACGGATACAACGACGATTACTTCAGCTGAG